>LS997563.1:14738439-14743439 GCA_000469685.2 Haemonchus contortus
GCGTTGCTTTGATAGATTACATGTTTCAAAATCAAGTGTTATGTATACCGTGCTAATACTGCAGCCGAGCTGGACAAACTTCTCTATTACACACCACACACCCTCCTTGAACTGCTTGCCGGTCAGTCCGAATTTTGGTGATCTAGCGAAAAAATTCCATGCTTCCCACGTGACAAAAAAAAGATGGCCGCTACAGAAGTGTCAGGAAGAGGTTGGGACGATAAAGGTCTATAACAAAAAACAGAAGCTCATGTGACCCCGTCCCTTATGGCTAGAAACCCCAGCGCACGCGATAGCGTGCGTAGCCGCCTGGTTTTTCACATTCGATCAACGCGGCGTTCTGGACTGCGTTTTTAACCAAGGACAAGGACGCGCTCGGGAAAACGTCCGCCTACCAAGAGAGAGGCAACCTGTTGCCCTGAAACATGTTTCGTCTTTGCCTTCAGACGCCCACTTGTACCGTCCGAAGGTTCTCGCCAACCTTTGCTATTGCTCGATGGAATTTGGCTTTGGAGCTTTCATTATCTTTTTCAATAATATTTATATTAAAATATATATTATATAGCTTAACGGCATGTCTGCATTTCCACACGGCTCATAATGAGCCCCCACATGTCAGAGACTGGCAAGCTACACATGGATATTCATATGCCAAGAACAGTAATAAAAGAGGGCTTCATTCCTTTGAACTTGAAGGAGCCTCCAATACGGCAGCGTTGGGTAGGACCGCACGAGAGAAGCTGTTCAAATCCCACTGTCATGTCAGGCTGCCTAAAAGGAGGACTAAGATGGCGATCTGTATTTTCAACGCACTGATGCCTGCCGGAGCGTGATTATGCAAGCTAGGAAGATCAAGTAAGACGTCATCAGACTGACCGAGACGAGAATTCTGGCGTCATCGTCAACACGCACTCAGCCATGAACATCGATTTGCACGAAAGCTTGACTTCCAAATCGGATGTTTGCGATTGAGAAAGTGTGGCTCAACCCAAGCTCTAACAATCTTCTTTGTTTACGACCATCATCAAGCCACGACGAAGAAGAGTTGGAGGCGTTCTTGATTTGGAGAGGCCCCACAGAGAAGACCCTACTTTTTTAAGGTCATCGTCGGTGATTTCAACGCCAAGATTGGCCGCAGAAGAACGGTTGAAGACATTAGGACTCACGGAATGGAATGAAATGAGCCGGGTGAAAGGCTGTCCGAGTTTATCATGTTGACGCATATGACCCATGGTAACTCGCAGTTCCAGAAGCCCTTCGATTCTCGATGGACATGGGAGTCACCTGGTAAGCAGCAATGAAATGGATCACATCATCACCAATCGGAAGTTTTGCTTGATCGACGACGTTGTTGTTCCGATCCGCGCTAGATTTCGGTTACTGGTGCGTGATCAGAGAGCTGCGAAGTTCAGGAAACGAAGCTTCAAGACTTGCCAATCACTTGATTGCTTCACTGGCGAGTTTGTGGGAAGATTCTACTAGCGAGGATATCGACGAAGAATACTACGGACTCGTCGAAAGTCTTCACGATAGCGATAGTAAAGCAGAGAGAATCGAAATGCCAATAAACTTCTTTATCCAAAGACTCTCGAGCTGATACGCCAGGGTGGAACTGCACGAGCTGTAGGCAAAACCCACGTGACGTCCGAACTTGCGAAGCTATGCAGGGAAGTTATAAAGGAGGATCTGAAAGAGCGAAGAAGATCTGAAGCAGCGGTTTTGACTGAAGCCGCCGAGGCTGCGCAGAGGATTCGCAAAGCCCGAGAAACCACGAAGACCAAGATTCTTTTCGTCGTCTTCTCAGAACAGTTCTGCACCTCGAAAAGCAATGGAGAAGGTCATCTACGACTTCTACTCGGCTCTCCTCGACAGCCACTTCTACCTGCCTTAGGCAAGACGTATACGTCGTCTCTTCAATTCTCCCTTCCGAAATTCGGCACACCATCGCGCCGATGAGGAATGGTACGGCGCCCTGTTACGGAAGGATCAAAGCAGAACATTCAAAGAGTCTTCCACCATCTGTTGTCAGAACTCTAATGGGGGGCTCTCCACGCGGTACCTGTCGGAATGTAAAATGCCCACGTCGTAGAACACTAGCAAGACCTTGTTGTGGTAGGAAGTGAGATCCAGACGATATTGACAATTATCGCCCAATTTGCCTGCTGTCTGTGATTTATAAACTTTGACACGAGTCATCCTTAACAGGATTGGCAAAATACCTGATGAAGGGCAGCCATGCGAACATGCAGGGTTTTGAAGATGATTCAGTACAATAAATCACATTCACGCCTTTACAAGACTCATTAAAGTGTCGCGAGACTTCAAAGCTATCTCTTACGTTCAACTGTTTGAAAAAAGCCTTTGACGCCGTCAAGACAGAAGCGGCAATCGCAGCCATTGGCAACCAGTGTGTTCCTACTTGATATACAAAGATCCTTCGTGAGTTCTACAACAACTTGACGACCAGGATCTCACCATTTTGCGTGGTAGTCATCATTAACGTGAAGAGAGGGGTTCGACAGAGCGATACCTCTTGCCCAAACTTTTTATTGCTGTTCTCGGAAACATAATGCGTCACATGCTATGGGAAAGCATGGGAAATGTCAACGGGCGTTACTTACATCATTTTCGCTCAGCAGATAACTTGCCGCAAGCGGAAATGATGTAAGTTGCAACCGCCGGCATCTAGGAGGGAACAAATGGTGGCCGAACGGATTGCGTCTGAACCTAAGGTAGACGATGTTCAGGCGAAATAGATTAAACCGGTTGCTCCTTGTAAAGGCACCGTTAACGATAAATTTGGGTAATCCAGATTATGATGAAAAATGGAAGACAAGATCGGAACTAGTGCGACTGAGGGAAAGAAACTGCGTGCATCGGGGTTTCCAAAGTTAAAAAAGGCTTCGGAAAACCATTAGAAAGGGTGCTGGACGAGAGAGAAACCGGAAAAATGAAGAAGAGTGGGGCGTGCAGACGAGCAAAACAGTGTGTTTCACTGCGCGCGTGTGGGTCCTGGTGTGAATAACAGACAATGATAAGCCAAAATTCATTCACTTATAAGCATTAAAAAACAAAAAAAAACCATAGTAACAGCAAAAGTAGCTCACCTTTTTCGCTCCAGGAGTAGGAAATTAAATAAGGGATCGCGGCAGCAAAAAGAAAAACAGAGGAAAGGAAAATGGGAGAAAAACATCGCTCGGCGACTAGCTGATTGTGCGTGGGTGCTTGAACGAATAATAGCAATCTGTATTGTCTCGACACTCGTCTAACGTGACACCGATCGAGGGGCGTGAACGCGAACTACGGCAACAGCGGGGCTGCCACTATGCCCTGGACGTCGAGATTGGGGAAGTGAGAGGGTGAGGGTCCCTTCTACAACCATGGGGGCCGCTGAGTATTAATAAGGTATGAACTCAATAATTTTTTATCGTGAACGGTGCCTTCAAGCTAGTTGGAACGAACATTTCTGACTGCTCTAGCTGTGTATATCAGGGTCACGAAGTCAATGTGACGATGACCTAACACCGCAGCTGAGCAGAAGGAAACGCGCGGCGTTGTGGGAATTCTAGAACTCGGGGGACAAGAGAAGAAGACAAAGATCATCCGGCTCTACGAGACTTCTTTGACTTACGCCTAAGAGACTTGGGCTTTTCGAGAGCGGGATGAGCACGCATTTCAACGCGCGTGGGAAGGACAATGCTCGGAATTTTCCTATACACGCAAGTGCACAAGGGAATCCGGAGTTCCGAGCTCCGTCGGAGATACGCTAAGAAATCGAAAATCAAATGGGCCGGGCTCGTCATGCGATATAGTGATGACCGTTAGACCAGGTGGTTACGGGCTGGACTCTCGAGACGTCAAACTAACACCAAGACGCCCGATAGTCAGAGTTCTTCACGAAAGCTCAGAACGGAAGCAGTGTTTTGCTTGTATTCCTCGATCGAGTACGATTACTGGACTACTCTGGCCCGCGACAAGGACGAATGAAGGCTTTACTTTCGCCGCTCAAGGAAATCGATGATCAACGGGATACGCGTGGTATAGGTGAGCTGATTCGATCAACAGTGGGGAAGTGTTATAGTATAAAGGAAAATGAATCTACTTCAAAAAATGAGTAACTACGGAATTTTATCCTAAAATACCGCTTCTTCCATTGATAGCTTGATGGCTGGACGAATCAACTTTCACCTGGCTAAAGCTGCAATGGAGCCTGACTTCTGGACTTAGGCTTAAAATGGCTTATCACCGTAAATGTAGATTGTTCTAAGGCGCTCCCGTTCACCTAAGGAGCTTATGAAATTCGGTGACGATGGAACACTTGGAGACACCTTCAACAGCTTGCAGATCATGTGACCAACGCGGTGGGTACTGCGCTGCTTTGTTGCATTGTTAAGAGGGTAGAAATCCCTCGATTGGTTTGTTGTGTTTTGAAAAGTTGTTTAAGAATGTTTTGCTGTCTGTCTGAGCAATCATCATCCATTGGCTTCTCAGACACAGTAGTACATAAAGGATAAAGAGTCAAGTTTGAATAAAC
This sequence comes from Haemonchus contortus, assembly GCA_000469685.2. Taxonomy (NCBI): domain Eukaryota; kingdom Metazoa; phylum Nematoda; class Chromadorea; order Rhabditida; family Trichostrongylidae; genus Haemonchus; species Haemonchus contortus. The sequence continues at coordinate 14,742,974 of LS997563.1, forward strand.
CAATCCCGTCGGAGCGATGCTCTCACGCATGCGAGTTCCACTCAAATTTGTCGTGGCGTAATGAATGCCTCTGTGGCCCATTGAATGACTTGAGGTGACCAGCCGATCTCCCGGGACGAGACGGAAGGAAGGCTCGGTTGGCTCATGCGGATACTGTTCCTGAATTCGAACCCGTAACCATTTGTGTGATAGTGCGCACTTTGCCCCACACTGCCGTCCGAAGTACATAGTAAACAGTTACAGATGATGACATAAATAAAAAATTTAGACAGTAGGCTACTGAGAATCTGCTAATCAACGGTGTGAGTAATGGCCAGGTTCAATACAGTATCCTTCCGTTTTCTCTTGAGTGTGAAAATCATGAAAATGAGGAAATTAAAGAATAGCATTTCAGCAATCAATCAAAGTGAACCACGTCAATGTCTCAAAGATTACCCAACATCGGGCCGCAGCTGGGATAGGCTAG